>OX438898.1:25540028-25548972 GCA_949316265.1 Diarsia mendica
CTCCACGCATTTTTCGCGTAAATGCGGTCCTCCGCAGTGACTGCATCTGTCCACACTCTCAGTGCAAAATTTCCGGCCGTGTCCGAATGCTAGACATTTCGTGCATTGGATGAGCGGCGACTGGTCCTCCACCCTTACCCTTTGCAGGTCCAGGTAAAGAGCCCCAGCCTCCGTCATCCTCTGCCATACTTTCGGACTGACCTGAGCGACCACGTGCGCTGTCTTGGGGTTCCTAGTCCTCTTCTTATACTTTATGACTATTTCTTTTTCCTCTTGGTCTAGGTCCCTAAAGATGTTATCATTCTGGGAGTAGAGCGCCTTCACCATTTCGTCGTCTTCGCTGTCCAAAAAGACATCTTTTAGGACGACGAGCGGGTTCTTGTTCTTCATGGGCGCTACTACTAACCCTTTACCTCGGCTTTCAATCCTGTCTTTGATTTTCTTAAGCTCCGCTTCAGTGTCACACCCCAATATGACCGTCTGGTTCTTTGCCTTTCTGACTTTATTAATCCTTAGGCCAGTTCCCCTGGCATCGACCGCCTCCTTCACCATAGCGAGCACCTCGTCAGCATGCTCCTCGCCTTCGGAGGTGACCGCCACCGAATAAAGTGCCGGTCGATGCCCGGGTCTGGCTGCCGTGACGGTGGCGTACGTCTTCGAGTCAGTTTGTGGCTCGCATGCCGCTTCCCTTATGGCCGCCTGTATCTTACTTGTGCTGGTGGCGACCTCACCGACAACATCGCCGATTTTTTCCTCGAGAACAACCGCCGCACGACCCACGACGTTCACCCCGTCTATCGTGCGGCCGATGTTCTCTTGGACTACATCAATCTTGGCGCTGACCAAGTCAATGTTGTCGACGATCTTGTCGATGATGTCGGCACCGCCATCGTCACAGTGGTCAGCCATGCCCGCGAAGCCTTTTCCCACTTTCTCCTCTAATTCTTTTAGCCGTGCATTAATATTATCCTCCACTTTCTCCAGCCTTTCTAGGATTCCCTCCTGTAGTTTGGGGGATGTTGGCGTGGTGTTGGCCTTCGCGGGCGGGACCGTTTTGGGCGCAGTTTCCAGGACCTTCATCCGTTTACTGAGCTCAAAGAGGATCCGCAGGCTTTTGTCTGACTGAGTCTCCAGGAAGATCCTTATGTCTCTCCTCATTTGAGGGTAATCCTTGACTCTGGATGGTATGTCTTCAAAGGTCTTCATGACATCCTGGAGAAGTCTGTCGTTTGACATAGCAGCGTAGGTGTCCGGCTGCTTTTTAAAAGCCTCCATGTTATCAACGGACCTTCTCTTTCGCTCTGGTCTCCGGATGAAAGTCCTGGCGGCGTCCAGCGCGTGTCCAGGCGGGCTCGCGGGGTTGGGAGTGGTGGTGGAAGCGGCGGCACCAGAGGTCCCTGCCGACGACGACAGCGGCGTTTCGGCTGATTCCGCCACTGTTCCTCGAGCAGCGTCCTTCCTGCCATATGTCAGGGATATCCCCTTCGGTGCGTCGCGCATTCCAGAGGGTCCCTCGTTCCCAGGTTGGGAAGGTGACGTGGACTCTTGTGCTCCGCTGGCGCTGGCTGCTGGTACCTTCACAACGGGGGTGCGATGTCCGAAAACCATGTTTTCAAAGTGCGAGTGTATGAGTTCCTAGCGTGTGATGTGGCTTGTGTGTATAGGGCACAGTCACAGCAAGGAAACAGGGAAAATTGTCAAAGTAAAATTGTAAAAATAAAATTGTAAAAATAAAATAAAATATAAAATATACCTAATTATCCTACTGCTAAATTTGTACTGTGGCTCACAGTCAGATTTTAAGTCCTGTAAAGGGGGAGTCAAAACCGACAGTACAATCCGCGGTCCAAATTAACCTATCTAACTTAGCTTCCGAGATACCGGTATTCTAGGATTTAGGGGATGGGGGAGGGTTAAATCGGGTAGGGGAGGGTACCTCTTGTGCGGCTTTAGCCGTGGTGTCTTCGACACCACAAAGGCTGATTTTGAGGTCAAAAACGTTCTAAGTCCTCTCCTTCCCGAGTTATGGCCCTTTAAGGATTAGGGGTGAAGTAAAATAAATAAAATAAATAGAAAAAAGGGGTGGGATCGATACCTCAGTGGCGGTTTCCACCTCGTGGTGTCTACGACACCACTCAAGGTTGAATTTGAGGTCGAAACTTCCCTAGCTCCTCTCGTTCCCAAGATATCGCCCTTTGAAATAAATAAATAAGGATAGAAATAGATACCGCCGAGTAGATCTTCCAGTTGACCTAGCTGGGTCTACTCAGCTCCGATTTTGGCGTGAGTGGGCTCGTTTATTTGGTCTTTTTGAGCTCTTTTTGGTACGTCGGGTTTCAGGATAAGGGATGGGGGAGGGGGTGGGGGTATCCCGGAATTGTGAGTCTGGGTAAACGAGTCTATGGCTTAAGGCCAGGACTTAGCGTGGTTTACCGAAAACAAAATTATTAAAATTAAACTTAACTTAAAAATTTTCTACCCCTAAAACTGATTTAACCCTAGAGGGTTGATATTTTACCCAAAGGTTCGGGTGGTCCCTTATGGTTGAGTATTCAACCAGGGGGGGGGGTCAGGGGGGGGGGCTTCGAAAAATATGTTATTTTTGGTCTAGGACGCACCGTTTCAGAGTTACAGGCCTTTTTCAGGTTTGGTGCGGTTGGTAAACTGTTTTCCGTTTACTGAAAGTGATTTCTTTTAAAAACTGTTAACCTTAAAATTATTTTGAGAGTGGGCTCTCCTAGGGGAAGGTCCAACAAACGTCTGGTGATCTTTAAAAATGGAGCGTCCGCTATAGGGTGTGAGCTGTTGCCTCCTGAAAAAATTTTTTAAAAACCAACAACCGCAAATGGCTGTTTTTCGTTCGTCCGATTTCACTTACTTCGGGCTCTGTAACTCTGAAACGGGTTGCCCCCGGAGTCTGGTTCTTAATCCTAATCTTAACCACTAAACTAATCTACTTATTTAACTAAGGGTTGAAGCGTTACCGCTGATCTTCTCCGCTCCAGCGACGTCCGAAGTCTTCCCGGGGGTGCCTGCTCCAAGGGGTGGTGTTGACTGCGGAGTGACCTATGTCGGATTGTAGGGCGGGTGTTCCTCCAACTGCTGGCGCCGGTGTGGTTCCTGTACCTGGAACGGTCCAGGAGATATTCCCCTGGGAAGGCAAAAATTTGACCCTGGCGAGCTGGTGGTAAAATGGCCAGGGTACTTGATAGCAAAATAGCTTCTCGTGAGAGAACCGATTTTTTGTTATTTTTACGATCCGACGCACCGTTCCAGGGTTACAACCCCGACAAGGTTATTTGGTTATTTGGTAATGGCGTCCCGGGTAGAGGTTCGGAATTAATTCCGTAGTAATTCCAGTTTCAGTCCTGTCTCCCTGTTCTCTTCAGATTCTGGAAACCGGTGAAGTTCCGCTTCGAATCTGTCCGGGTGTCTATTTGTTTAGTGACCTGCTGATTTTTAGCAGGAGGTCAAAGTCATAAGGGTGAAACCACTTTCTGCAAATAGGACTTTCTGAAGGATCCAGGGGGTGAAAAAATAATTTTCGACCAGATTTGTCTAAATCGTGGCCTAAGCAGCCTTGTCGAATTTTTTCCGATTTTTTATATTTATATTTAGCTGTGTATGTATATATAGGGAATTGATTGTAAATTTATAACTTTTAAATGACTGTTCCGAAAAATATGAAATTTTGCACTATTGTTCTTCTGTATAATCACTGTTTTTTAGAGTCCAAAAAATGATATGTTATCGATCTAGATTTAGAGTTTTAAGGGGTTGAATTTTGAGAAAATTTTTGTAACCTTAAAGTCCTTGTATCCTTCAAGTGGGTGGTCCAATTTCGACGATCGAGGTGTTAGGTGAATGGGGCTGACTTCCTGCGCCTATCCCTGTATCCAGTTTTCACCTATGACTGCTGGAAGTTGACCTCGTGGCCACGTGGATTTTTGAATTTTCCGAGTTTCTCGGCGAGTTCCAACGGGAAAAATCCCGGACTCAGCCAGAATGTAGTGCTCGTCCAGGTGCTTCGAATGGCAATCGAAAAACACCAGGTCACCGATCGAAATCACGCAGCGTTTCACTTTTTCCACTTTTTCACTCACTTTATAGGTTAAATTTTTGGTTTTTTGTCTCTAATTTCGCGAGTTTTCCACCGATTTGAAAAATTTTTTCACGGACACTTGTATCTCGTTAGCGCGCAACTTTTAGCAAAAATTTGGATACTTTTGCTCACTTTGACTAATTTTAAGGATTTTTCGAGCGCGGAGCGGCTTAAAAGTGATCCGATCGCGGCGGGGGGCGCCGTGAGACTGGGTTAGGTTAGGTTAGGTTAGGTTAGGTTAGGTTAGGTTAGGTTAGGTTAGGTTAGGTTAGGTTAGGTTAGGTTAGGTTAGGTTAGGTTAGGTTAGGTTAGGTTAGGTTAGGTTAGGTTAGGTTAGGTTAGGTTAGGTTAGGTTAGGTTAGGTTAGGTTAGGTTAGGTTAGGTTAGGTTAGGTTAGGTTAGGTTAGGTTAGGTTAGGTTAGGTTAGGTTAGGTTAGGTTAGGTTAGGTTAGGTTAGGTTAGGTTAGGTTAGGTTAGGTTAGGTTAGGTTAGGTTAGGTTAGGTTAGGTTAGGTTAGGTTAGGTTAGGTTAGGTTAGGTTAGGTTAGGTTAGGTTAGGTTAGGTTAGGTTAGGTTAGGTTAGGTTAGGTTAGGTTAGGTTAGGTTAGGTTAGGTTAGGTTAGGTTAGGTTAGGTTAGGTTAGGTTAGGTTAGGTTAGGTTAGGTTAGGTTAGGTTAGGTTAGGTTAGGTTAGGTTAGGTTAGGTTAGGTTAGGTTAGGTTAGGTTAGGTTAGGTTAGGTTAGGTTAGGTTAGGTTAGGTTAGGTTAGGTTAGGTTAGGTTAGGTTAGGTTAGGTTAGGTTAGGTTAGGTTAGGTTAGGTTAGGTTAGGTTAGGTTAGGTTAGGTTAGGTTAGGTTAGGTTAGGTTAGGTTAGGTTAGGTTAGGTTAGGTTAGGTTAGGTTAGGTTAGGTTAGGTTAGGTTAGGTTAGGTTAGGTTAGGTTAGGTTAGGTTAGGTTAGGTTAGGTTAGGTTAGGTTAGGTTAGGTTAGGTTAGGTTAGGTTAGGTTAGGTTAGGTTAGGTTAGGTTAGGTTAGGTTAGGTTAGGTTAGGTTAGGTTAGGTTAGGTTAGGTTAGGTTAGGTTAGGTTAGGTTAGGTTAGGTTAGGTTAGGTTAGGTTAGGTTAGGTTAGGTTAGGTTAGGTTAGGTTAGGTTAGGTTAGGTTAGGTTAGGTTAGGTTAGGTTAGGTTAGGTTAGGTTAGGTTAGGTTAGGTTAGGTTAGGTTAGGTTAGGTTAGGTTAGGTTAGGTTAGGTTAGGTTAGGTTAGGTTAGGTTAGGTTAGGTTAGGTTAGGTTAGGTTAGGTTAGGTTAGGTTAGGTTAGGTTAGGTTAGGTTAGGTTAGGTTAGGTTAGGTTAGGTTAGGTTAGGTTAGGTTAGGTTAGGTTAGGTTAGGTTAGGTTAGGTTAGGTTAGGTTAGGTTAGGTTAGGTTAGGTTAGGTTAGGTTAGGTTAGGTTAGGTTAGGTTAGGTTAGGTTAGGTTAGGTTAGGTTAGGTTAGGTTAGGTTAGGTTAGGTTAGGTTAGGTTAGGTTAGGTTAGGTTAGGTTAGGTTAGGTTAGGTTAGGTTAGGTTAGGTTAGGTTAGGTTAGGTTAGGTTAGGTTAGGTTAGGTTAGGTTAGGTTAGGTTAGGTTAGGTTAGGTTAGGTTAGGTTAGGTTAGGTTAGGTTAGGTTAGGTTAGGTTAGGTTAGGTTAGGTTAGGTTAGGTTAGGTTAGGTTAGGTTAGGTTAGGTTAGGTTAGGTTAGGTTAGGTTAGGTTAGGTTAGGTTAGGTTAGGTTAGGTTAGGTTAGGTTAGGTTAGGTTAGGTTAGGTTAGGTTAGGTTAGGTTAGGTTAGGTTAGGTTAGGTTAGGTTAGGTTAGGTTAGGTTAGGTTAGGTTAGGTTAGGTTAGGTTAGGTTAGGTTAGGTTAGGTTAGGTTAGGTTAGGTTAGGTTAGGTTAGGTTAGGTTAGGTTAGGTTAGGTTAGGTTAGGTTAGGTTAGGTTAGGTTAGGTTAGGTTAGGTTAGGTTAGGTTAGGTTAGGTTAGGTTAGGTTAGGTTAGGTTAGGTTAGGTTAGGTTAGGTTAGGTTAGGTTAGGTTAGGTTAGGTTAGGTTAGGTTAGGTTAGGTTAGGTTAGGTTAGGTTAGGTTAGGTTAGGTTAGGTTAGGTTAGGTTAGGTTAGGTTAGGTTAGGTTAGGTTAGGTTAGGTTAGGTTAGGTTAGGTTAGGTTAGGTTAGGTTAGGTTAGGTTAGGTTAGGTTAGGTTAGGTTAGGTTAGGTTAGGTTAGGTTAGGTTAGGTTAGGTTAGGTTAGGTTAGGTTAGGTTAGGTTAGGTTAGGTTAGGTTAGGTTAGGTTAGGTTAGGTTAGGTTAGGTTAGGTTAGGTTAGGTTAGGTTAGGTTAGGTTAGGTTAGGTTAGGTTAGGTTAGGTTAGGTTAGGTTAGGTTAGGTTAGGTTAGGTTAGGTTAGGTTAGGTTAGGTTAGGTTAGGTTAGGTTAGGTTAGGTTAGGTTAGGTTAGGTTAGGTTAGGTTAGGTTAGGTTAGGTTAGGTTAGGTTAGGTTAGGTTAGGTTAGGTTAGGTTAGGTTAGGTTAGGTTAGGTTAGGTTAGGTTAGGTTAGGTTAGGTTAGGTTAGGTTAGGTTAGGTTAGGTTAGGTTAGGTTAGGTTAGGTTAGGTTAGGTTAGGTTAGGTTAGGTTAGGTTAGGTTAGGTTAGGTTAGGTTAGGTTAGGTTAGGTTAGGTTAGGTTAGGTTAGGTTAGGTTAGGTTAGGTTAGGTTAGGTTAGGTTAGGTTAGGTTAGGTTAGGTTAGGTTAGGTTAGGTTAGGTTAGGTTAGGTTAGGTTAGGTTAGGTTAGGTTAGGTTAGGTTAGGTTAGGTTAGGTTAGGTTAGGTTAGGTTAGGTTAGGTTAGGTTAGGTTAGGTTAGGTTAGGTTAGGTTAGGTTAGGTTAGGTTAGGTTAGGTTAGGTTAGGTTAGGTTAGGTTAGGTTAGGTTAGGTTAGGTTAGGTTAGGTTAGGTTAGGTTAGGTTAGGTTAGGTTAGGTTAGGTTAGGTTAGGTTAGGTTAGGTTAGGTTAGGTTAGGTTAGGTTAGGTTAGGTTAGGTTAGGTTAGGTTAGGTTAGGTTAGGTTAGGTTAGGTTAGGTTAGGTTAGGTTAGGTTAGGTTAGGTTAGGTTAGGTTAGGTTAGGTTAGGTTAGGTTAGGTTAGGTTAGGTTAGGTTAGGTTAGGTTAGGTTAGGTTAGGTTAGGTTAGGTTAGGTTAGGTTAGGTTAGGTTAGGTTAGGTTAGGTTAGGTTAGGTTAGGTTAGGTTAGGTTAGGTTAGGTTAGGTTAGGTTAGGTTAGGTTAGGTTAGGTTAGGTTAGGTTAGGTTAGGTTAGGTTAGGTTAGGTTAGGTTAGGTTAGGTTAGGTTAGGTTAGGTTAGGTTAGGTTAGGTTAGGTTAGGTTAGGTTAGGTTAGGTTAGGTTAGGTTAGGTTAGGTTAGGTTAGGTTAGGTTAGGTTAGGTTAGGTTAGGTTAGGTTAGGTTAGGTTAGGTTAGGTTAGGTTAGGTTAGGTTAGGTTAGGTTAGGTTAGGTTAGGTTAGGTTAGGTTAGGTTAGGTTAGGTTAGGTTAGGTTAGGTTAGGTTAGGTTAGGTTAGGTTAGGTTAGGTTAGGTTAGGTTAGGTTAGGTTAGGTTAGGTTAGGTTAGGTTAGGTTAGGTTAGGTTAGGTTAGGTTAGGTTAGGTTAGGTTAGGTTAGGTTAGGTTAGGTTAGGTTAGGTTAGGTTAGGTTAGGTTAGGTTAGGTTAGGTTAGGTTAGGTTAGGTTAGGTTAGGTTAGGTTAGGTTAGGTTAGGTTAGGTTAGGTTAGGTTAGGTTAGGTTAGGTTAGGTTAGGTTAGGTTAGGTTAGGTTAGGTTAGGTTAGGTTAGGTTAGGTTAGGTTAGGTTAGGTTAGGTTAGGTTAGGTTAGGTTAGGTTAGGTTAGGTTAGGTTAGGTTAGGTTAGGTTAGGTTAGGTTAGGTTAGGTTAGGTTAGGTTAGGTTAGGTTAGGTTAGGTTAGGTTAGGTTAGGTTAGGTTAGGTTAGGTTAGGTTAGGTTAGGTTAGGTTAGGTTAGGTTAGGTTAGGTTAGGTTAGGTTAGGTTAGGTTAGGTTAGGTTAGGTTAGGTTAGGTTAGGTTAGGTTAGGTTAGGTTAGGTTAGGTTAGGTTAGGTTAGGTTAGGTTAGGTTAGGTTAGGTTAGGTTAGGTTAGGTTAGGTTAGGTTAGGTTAGGTTAGGTTAGGTTAGGTTAGGTTAGGTTAGGTTAGGTTAGGTTAGGTTAGGTTAGGTTAGGTTAGGTTAGGTTAGGTTAGGTTAGGTTAGGTTAGGTTAGGTTAGGTTAGGTTAGGTTAGGTTAGGTTAGGTTAGGTTAGGTTAGGTTAGGTTAGGTTAGGTTAGGTTAGGTTAGGTTAGGTTAGGTTAGGTTAGGTTAGGTTAGGTTAGGTTAGGTTAGGTTAGGTTAGGTTAGGTTAGGTTAGGTTAGGTTAGGTTAGGTTAGGTTAGGTTAGGTTAGGTTAGGTTAGGTTAGGTTAGGTTAGGTTAGGTTAGGTTAGGTTAGGTTAGGTTAGGTTAGGTTAGGTTAGGTTAGGTTAGGTTAGGTTAGGTTAGGTTAGGTTAGGTTAGGTTAGGTTAGGTTAGGTTAGGTTAGGTTAGGTTAGGTTAGGTTAGGTTAGGTTAGGTTAGGTTAGGTTAGGTTAGGTTAGGTTAGGTTAGGTTAGGTTAGGTTAGGTTAGGTTAGGTTAGGTTAGGTTAGGTTAGGTTAGGTTAGGTTAGGTTAGGTTAGGTTAGGTTAGGTTAGGTTAGGTTAGGTTAGGTTAGGTTAGGTTAGGTTAGGTTAGGTTAGGTTAGGTTAGGTTAGGTTAG